>NQII01005435.1:5092-23494 GCA_002778355.1 Clitarchus hookeri | reverse complement strand
GAGGGTGGATGAACATCCTAAACCGATACTTGAGTTGGCGTCTGCCAGTTCTGAATGCAATTTATGGAGTGCGATTATTTCTCTGCGAATGTCATTCAACTTCTCTGGAGTCTCTCTGTAATATATTCCAGATAAGGCGTCTGTCAACAGCGTTTCAAAAATATGTATTCTCGAAGCCATGTATTGTATTTCCAAAATTCACCGGATGCTCTTTGCTGTTAGGTCCAAAGGCGCCAAGGTTGCTGCAGCCTCTAGAATTTGTCTTTTGCGTTTCGAATGCAAGACATTTCTACAATTTTGCATAAAGGAGGAAGGCAGGAACAATTTTGAGATAAAAAATAAATCCAAACTTTAATGATCGCATTGGAACAGAAAGGTTACCCTAACAATAAAACATTATTCTGTAAACCACACTGTTCTAAATACACAGTAGTGTTCAACTGGATATGGTTTCAGACACCTAATAAAACACTCTAAAGTACCGCTGTATAATTTAAACTGAAACCAAAATAGAAGGTATACGTAAAATGGCAGAAGGCATGCTTAAATAAGTGATGTTAAGCTGAGGATAAACGGAGTATATCCGCGTATTCCCTCCGCTACAGCACTGATCATGCCCATTTTGAACAGACACAGTGCTGTCTGTTGACTCGTTATTATGAAAATAGGTGCATGGTGTTCAAGCGTTGTTTCCTCACGCATATAGCATCCCACTGGCCAGTTCATGACGAACAAAGGAATGTTCGGTCTCATGGTCAATGCCAGATTTACAAATTTTGATTGTCCAAGCTATTCACGGCTACAGTATAATGCAGAAACTCAAGGTTTATTTTATGTGGTAAATACTCCAAACGTTTTATTAATTTTTTAATGACTACAGTCTACTGGATGATTAGAAAGAAGTTTCCAGAATAAAAGTAATTGACAACGTGAATCGCCTTTCACCTACTACCTTAAAACAAGAGGAAAACTGTATAGTAGTGATAAGCAGTTAACGATCGTTCCTATTTCGTTACGATGTATTACTTAATGCTTTATATCTGGCGCATGAAGTGTATTGTAGTACTCTAACACACTTTGTAATAACTTAATAAATATAACATGATCCATATAACTAGCAAGAATATAACAAAGAAAAATAGGCAAAACAGCCTTTTATTTTTATTTTAGAAAAAAAAAACAGCGTCGGTAAATTAAATATAAAAGCGTATCAAACCGCCCTAAAATAGCACTTATTCATTCATTGTCTTTATAATGCTTTTAAGAATCTCCTCTTGGCAATGGTATGATATTTCCTGACTTTTTAATCGAGATCAACTACGCCAAACAAAATTTTCTTGCAGAAGTCACTGCGCCTAAAAAAATTTCATTTGTAGTATCACCTCAGCTCTCTTCATGAGCGGACCACAGTTCCCTTTTAAACTGCGATGATTATGTATTTACGAATAATTCCCAGGTGTCTAGCTTGTTTAAAGCTTGGCCGATAAATCTCACGTCTATCAACGTCTTAGCCAGAGAGAGAGTTTAATCATATCTATGAATCACATGTAAAAGCAGGCAAGGCAGTTTAAGCTCTACTGTGCTGTAGGAAAATTAACTGCGGTAATGTTATTGCTGTAAACGAATATTCACATACCGAATGTGTATTTTACTTAAGTAGATAACTGAATTGATATATTAGGACATTACTCCCCCCCCCAATAAAATATCAAGACTTACAACTACCATTGAAATAAAGTTGTTTGCTCACGGGTACTTCACTCTGCCATCAAGTGACATCTCTTTCTTAATAGCAACAAATAGTTTGGAGCCCACTAAGTTGTATAATGTCACATTTATTCTTTGAGTATTCATCCAAGCGTGAGACGCAAAACCCAAATTTCAACTTTGTTAACCAAAATTCTGCGTTGTGTTATACCCAAAATATATGTCATGATGCGACTTTAAATAAAGCCCTTCCAAGGACTGTTGTTGAGCCTCTTCCTCTACGATCCATAGATTATAGCTAAATATATATTTACGGCATCCAACCTGTTTGGAGTTTGTGGCTGCACGCCTATTCTGCCTCATTCTAAAAGTAAAGAAGTTTTCTGAAATATCAGTCAAAATATCAATTTATTTTTAAGTGAATATAACTTTCAAAAATTTTGACTGATGCCAGTGCGCTGATTGGTGTAGAATGGGGAGGTAGATATAGAAACTCAGTTGAATCCAAACATACTTCTGAAAACGGCACATAGGCTACATGTTTTACCCGGAACTCGAACCTCCAACATCGCAATCCGAATCAAACACCTTGACAAGCTAAGTCATGCAGGATACCAGTACTAATTGTAACCATGTTTAAAGTATTTATTTTTCATGCCAACAAAATTTTTTAAATATAATTTATGCTTATTTTTTAATGCTTATGACTATTCCTGCGGTGTAGTAGGACTGACTTGAAAAGTTCTCTCTGTTACTGAGTATCCGCAATACAGGATTATCCTGAGCTCCATGTAAAAACGTCGTGAAATAAGTCATTATAGAAAATGGAGTAGAAAACATAATGCTAACATCGCCCGTCATTAGGATATTAGCAGTCCAACGTTAACACAATTAAAACCAAACAAAGCCGCGGGTTTTTTATCGATATCACCCGCCAAATGTTCACAGGTGGCAGATATCCAATCAGACTAACATTCACGAACTTGTTTAATAGTTTCTGACTAATGCAAATAACTAATTTTAATTCCCAATTTTCAAGTGAGGTCACGGTGGTGTAGTGGTCAGATTACTCGCCTCCCACCCAGGCATACTGGGCTCGATTCCCGGATATGTCGCTCCCAGATTTCTACATGTGAGAAATGTGCAGGACGATGAAGATGGGTGGCGGGTTTTCTCGGGGATCTCCAGCTTCTCCCGCATTTGCACTCCGGCGCTGCTCATACTCACCTCACTTCACCTTCATCGGCTCTCAAAACCTCGATGTTAAGAGTCGCCCCGAATGTCTCCACTCCATTCCACCCAATTTTCAAGGGCGTGTGTCTCCCTTAATCATTATATTATAAGTCGTATCACGTTTCCTACCACATTTTTCTAAACGAATCAGTTCACAAAGTTCGTAGGCGCTACCTGGAATCCAGGATAATCACGTAATTAAAAAAAAATCAATACTCTTATTTTTAAATAAATACTAACCGGAGTGGTTTGACGAAACTATTTCAAAAGCAATAACAGTTTAAGCCGTTGATTATATTATGACCGTCTAACTGTGGCTACTCATCGCAAGACAATACTTCCGACGATGGGAAGTCCGTATTTTATCCGGTGCACAAATTTATCAAGGAATGTCTGGCTGGTTCAGAGCTAGCGCAGCCGGGTTTTAATCATTGTTTGAAACGAACACCCGGGGCACTCCCCAGAGGTCTCGGAACTGGCCACAACGCCTCCTATTTGGACTCTGCGATTTTCACATCACGGTCTTCCTAGCTACATGGGAACGACTAAGTGGCCACTGCGAAACAGACAATGTTGGTAACGCCAGTAACAACGCCTATGCAACGATACTCTGCTTTCCAATGCACTTGAAAATACGAAGGAACAGAAATTCTCTCATCATACAGTTCACTTCCTTCCGTGCTACGGTTTTCCTTTAATTACAAATCTTTATCGCTTATGCTTACGTAACTTAGATTTACCTTCAGTATAAACCTTTTTTTTTCCATCCTACTTTCCATCAAAAAATATTGTATGAGTTCATTCTCCTCAGTGGGGGAGTGGAGAGCATGATGTGCCCATGATTCGGCTCTCAATAAGTCGTTGAAATTAAATTCCACATCTAGGAGTTTACTAGATTATTGCCAGAAAAACAGAACTTTGCTCGTCTTTTGTTGTCAGCAAAGGCGTCAGCTGGACGTGGCAACGAGGACGGAGCGGGCACTCGCCCTCCCCTCGAAACTGGATATATTCTACGAAATGTGAGAGATCTATTAATTTAATAGAAAATTATTTCTTAGTGTTCTTAGTCATAACCAAGTGAAATAATAACTTCTTATAACAAATGAAAAACTTGTCAGAGACGTAACTCCAAAATGTGCCTGCTGAAAGGGGTAGCTGACTTCTTCCTGTTTTTCCATAATTTTGGGAAGTGAGTGAAGACATTTGGGTGGCACTTAACAGCGAGGTCTTGAGAGCCGATGAGGTTGATTGAGGTGAGTATGGAGCGGCGCCGGAATGAAAGGGTGGGGGGAACGGGAGATCCTCGAGAAAACCCGTCGAGCAGCGGAATCGTCAGGAACGATTCCCATATGCGAAAATCCGGGAGCGACATCGCCGGGAATCGAGCCCGGTTCACTTTGGTGGGAGGCGAGCAGGCTAACCGCTCAGCCACCGTCACCTCCATAATTTTAGCTTGATACAGTACTTATTTTGTGTTTTTGTATTTAATACTTTTTTGTAACACTGTAATATAGTATGGTATATTGCTAAATATGAACTAATTTATTAATATGGCACGTCACGGGTGGTCGTTGCATTTCTTTTGCGTAAAATCCAGTTGTAATTTTTACACTTTCTTGTCTGAAGAAAATTATTCTGATTCATATGCCCCCTCCCATTAGAAAAATATCTTGATGACCCCCATAGTTATGAGATATGAATGATTGATTAACTTATATCTTAAATGACAGTCCGTAGTACCTCAGGGAAGACTGTCCAGTTAAACGCGAACTGGAGTTAATTCTTTACAAGCTTTGTTAAAACATGTGCTGACTATACGAGTCAAATGCACGATTTGATTAAAATCTCATTTAACCACATATTCTCATCCTGTTTTACGAAATTTTGTTCTTAGGAATTGCCAGTAAATAGCTATTCCGATTAGCCTTTTACAGACAAACATCAACACTTAACCTGAGTGCTATTACCGAAAATATTCAAGAATTATCGAAGGAAGAGAGCTCGAAAAGTCTATACGTTACTGATGTAGATAGCTTGAAACTTATTTATAAAAACATCGCATCGCTGACAAAGTGATTACATCAAAGACTGCTCTGGGTTGTATTAAAATTGAATTTTTTTACATTACATAAAATTACATTTTTTTTAAATTTGGTTTTTAAAATTGCTAAATTATAGGATGTTTTAAAAGTGGGAATATTTGCATCAACAGCACAGTAGAGATCACGGTACGTAACTGGATCCGTCTTTCTATGAACTCTTCTTCAAAGATTTATAGTGAATGGTTTCACAGTTTACAGAAGCAAAATAAATTAACAAGAAAAACACCGAGTGTTAATATTCCTAAAATAATCACAATATAAGAAAAAATAAATTCTGTGAGAGAAACTACTTATTTGTTTCGCTTCTAAGAACTATTTCATTAACTCAAACAAACCTTCCTGTCGGCGTACTTCACACGAACATCACTGGAAACAATGACATTAGCGACTTGACTGTTTGCTACAGATAACTTTCTACATTTATGTACTAATAGAAAAACAGATCAATGAAGAATTATCACATTCCGGATCTATAGATGGATCTATTTTATTTCTGAAACCCAGTGTTTCGGGTTACAGATGAGTGCAGAGCAATGAACGATAATTTATCCAAATTATTCACATGTCCTATTAATAATTCCCTACATTTCCTAAAGTAACGTAAAACCAGTATATCCTCCATTTGTTAAAACATTTTTGAAAAGAAAAAACTTAGCGTAGGAGTTATGTCATGCCTTTTAGGAGTAATTTATCAACAAAATTATATTATTTAAGTGTGTATTTTAATAACCACGATGCTAGTTGAATGTAAAAATTTACTCAAGACAAAGAGGATGATTAGGAAAAGAAGAGAGAAAATGCATTTGATAACATTAAAATTTTCCTTAGAATGTGAGGAATCCTCCAATCGACTGACGGAAGTATGATTTAGTCAAATCTTACAATTTTTTACAAATTATAGTAGTTATAAACATAATTGTATAGACCCTGCGTAGTATTAACTTTTATTGGCATTTTATGTTCTTCTGCTGTATGTAGAGTTAACATTGCCGTGGACCTGATCACTTTATTCATACGTCATATTAGTGAAACCGTGAAATTTTTAGAAACGCAACTGTGTTACTAATATACAAATTCGTACTCTTAACACGTGTAAAATAAGAAATGGGCCTACTTGCTTTAGTGGCTACAAATTTAAACATTACACTGTCAATGTGATAAGTCATAGAAATATTTTTATTAATTTGCTGCCAACTTAACTGGGAGTCAGAATGCCGATCTCTATTGTAGTGTAAACATACGTAGTTAAGGTAGTGATTTCTTTCCAAAGATTGATTTCAAAAGTGCTCATTTCACCGTGAACAGCCTCTACCAGAGCGGATCACTTAGTAAGGTCCCCTGTTGTACTACGTGTAAAAGATGTAACGAATTCACAAACAACATTTACAGCATTGAACGGCAAACTTAAAACTTGAATATTCCCACTGCATAAATTAAGTACTTCATATCCCACCCCATCCCTTTCCAGACTCGGATAGCCTCCTACACACTTACGTGTCTCGTATAGTTCATCGTCGACCCTCCTGAATCACTTCATCAGATATATATGTAATGGCGGTGGTTAAGGTGATTGGTCTGCCTTTGCGGTGTCCATCGATAGCATTCGTTCTGTTACACGCGAACCACCACGCCGGGCGGAGAGCATGTGTGGCTGGTCCCACCGAGAGTGTCAAAGAGGGGGTGGGGAGAGAGCCACCACGACCTGACCGCTGGGGGGGCGGGATGATTGACAGCCACTTGGATTGGCGCCACCGTCCCCCAGCCCCCTTTCTGGATTAAGTTGGCGGCGTAGGGCTATATAATGAATTTTCTGGTAATATTCTCCCTCGGCGCAACCCGACATTTGAAGAATATTCTGGAGCAGCACGCCTGCCACTATAGATACTACCGCCACCGGAGGGTAGGCAGTTTTTGAGTTAGTCGCTTGGTGAAATGCGAGGACCGGTGAACGAACAACAGGGCCGATGGTGAAGGTGAAGGCGACAGTGGCAGACGAGTGTGCGTGCAGCGACGACGGACGAGAGCGCGAGAGTACCGTGGATGGCGAGTTACCCGACGAGTAGAACGTGGCTGTGTACGGGAGCGCCTGGGACGCTCCAGAACATTCCAGACAGTAAAGACTGCTGGTATTTGGTCTGAGACAAAGTGGGAATGAATGAACGAGCTATACAGATTTCATTGTAAATACTGAAACTGTAAATTATTAAATATATCATTTTAATAGTAATCCCGTAGGTGTTAGGAAGCTGTTTATTAAAGACTTGCTTGAAGTTGCTGATTGTATTGATTTCTGCGAAGTGAGGGACGATTATGTAAATATTAGTTGTTAATAGCATGTGATAGCAATTTATTGTTTATATATTAAGTATAGAGTTTTTTTTAGATTGATTGTTAATAAATTAGAAATTTTTATTTTTTAAATAAGATCTTTATGACTTAAAGAATTCGGTTAAACTCACGGACTTCGAAAAATGCTAACACTATAGTTCTTTGAGCTACGAGCTTTTCTGCATCATTCTCACACGTGTTGCGCATTTACACGTGTGAATCATGAATTTCTTCCACTTATTTATGGATTTCGATTTGGGATATACATTTGGCATAAAAAACCACATGGCAGAGCAAATTTACAGCTGGAACGTCACTGAAAATTTTGTCGCTATATTATCACTCACTTCGAGGACCTGTGTCACACTGCTGTGACGTGCTGGTTTACTGTACGATCAGTGTAAACACTCTTGAAAAATTTAGATTCTCGTAGCAGGCAAAAAACTGTTACTTGTTGATCAATCCTCTTAATATTTTACGTGTTTTAACATGTAGTATATTTAATTAAGTTCTAGACAATTGTGTCAAACATTTTCACTGAATTAACCGTTACTAGTGACATAGAAAATTTCTTATCGCAATGCCATTTTTTAAAAATTAAATAATAGTCTGTACCACAGGTAGGAATAAGTGCATTTTTTTNAATTTCTTATCGCAATGCCATTTTTTAAAAATTAAATAATAGTCTGTACCACAGGTAGGAATAAGTGCATTTTTTTTGCAATAGTTTAAAACGATATTAGAGACTGTTCACGGTAAACTGAGCACTTTGGAAAGTCCTTCTTAAGNATTTTTTTGCAATAGTTTAAAACGATATTAGAGACTGTTCACGGTAAACTGAGCACTTTGGAAAGTCCTTCTTAAGATCTACTTGTGTGCACAATGTGTATTCTTCCAGCATACGCAAAATTAACACAGCCATGTACCTGATCACTGTATTCTTGCGTCACTAAAATTAAACTGTAAAATTATTGGAAAAGTAAATAGTTCATACAAATTTGCTAATTCTTACACTTACATGCATAAAAAAAAAACAGAAAGCAAAATAAATCATTTCANAATAGTTCATACAAATTTGCTAATTCTTACACTTACATGCATAAAAAAAAAACAGAAAGCAAAATAAATCATTTCAGTGTTAACACAATTTTGCCTAGCTTTTAATTCAAGGTCAAACNAAAACAGAAAGCAAAATAAATCATTTCAGTGTTAACACAATTTTGCCTAGCTTTTAATTCAAGGTCAAACAATGGAACTACTTCCCCCCTGCCGTTACGAACTTTACTGGGCGCATGCCACTCAGTGAGCCCGTGTAAATACATGCAAGTAATGGCCGTGGCAGTTTTCAAAGGCTTATTTCAAAAGTGATTAAATAACAGTGAACAGCATGTTCATGGAAAATAGTCAGAATAGAAACTCAAGAAGTTTATAATGCGTTAAAATGTGTTTATACGTTAGGTTACGTTAGGCTACGTTAGGTTAGTACGTTAGACGAACTATGAGGTTATATTAAAATGTATTGAGTAGAATGAAGAGGAAACACTTTCATAACAAATCTGTGGAATTAAATCAAATAACAGACAATTTTTATTTACATCTTAAATAAACAATTACTAGAAAACATACAAAATCGCACACTCAAATTAAAATACAAACTTATTTATTTTACTTACCACANACCACTACCTAAAATTAAAACCTTTTATAAATTTTTTCAAATCAATTACTATCGTTTATGTATATTTTCGAAGATCGAAATGTAACTCTGGAAAATCACCATTCAAAAGCAATATTTTCCTGACAGAAATAAGTCTCCGTTTGTCATCTCAACTACCCTATATCACCACCAACTGACAAATGTACAGAGTAATTTCTCATCTGATCCCATTTATATTTATTATGTGTATGACCTAACTAGTGATTCCAATAATTCATCTCCGTCTGTCTTCGAATGTTTTCGTCCATTAGCTGCAGAAGTNTGTATGACCTAACTAGTGATTCCAATAATTCATCTCCGTCTGTCTTCGAATGTTTTCGTCCATTAGCTGCAGAAGTAGTTCCATCCACTGGGCCTTCAGCTGTGCAGCGCAGAATCATCCTTCGCCAAGTATTTCTGAGTTTGTAATAGTGATTAAAAAAAAAATATCCAGAATATTTTCTTTAATTCTCGGAAGATTTCTCCAATGCTTAAACGATAGGGAGACCGGGGCTAGCTGGCATAGTTTTTGGTTTTTGAATTTTCTTTTTTTTTGTATGATACGTAGACAGATTCAGATGAATGCTGCTGTCAGCCTAACTCCTTAGTTACAAAACCCACTACAACCCAATAATTAAAAAGTTCTTTAAGAGGCCTGTTCAGCCCGTTTCCTAAATGCTTCCAACTATGCCAACTTACCCCAGGTATGGGGNAATAGTTCATACAAATTTGCTAATTCTTACACTTACATGCATAAAAAAAAAACAGAAAGCAAAATAAATCATTTCAATGTTAACACAATTTTGCCTAGCTTTTAATTCAAGGTCAAAANAAACAGAAAGCAAAATAAATCATTTCAGTGTTAACACAATTTTGCCTAGCTTTTAATTCAAGGTCAAACAATGGAACTACTTCCCCCCTGCCGTTACGAACTTTACTGGGCGCATGCCACTCAGTGAGCCCGTGTAAATACATGCAAGTAATGGCCGTGACAGTTTTCAAAGGCTTATTTCAAAAGTGATTAAATAAAAGTGAACAGCATGTTCATGGAAAATAGTCAGAATAGAAACTCAAGAAGTTTATAATGCGTTAAAATGTGTTTATACGTTAGGTTACGTTAGGCTACGTTAGGTTAGTACGTTAGACGAACTATGAGGTTATATTATAATGTATTGAGTAGAATGAAGAGGAAACACTTTCATAACAAATCTGTGGAATTATATCAAATAACAGACAATTTTTATTTACATCTTAAATAAACAATTACTAGAAAACATACAAAATCGCACACTCAAATTAAAATACAAACTTATTTATTTTACGTACCACTACCTAAAATTAAAACCTTTTATAAATTTTTTCAAATCAATTACTATCGTTTATGTATATTTTCGAAGATCGAAATGTAACTCTGGAAAATCACCATTCAAAAGCAATATTTTCCTGACAGAAATAAGTCTCCGTTTGTCATCTCAACTACCCTATATCACCACCAACTGACAAATGTACAGAGCAATTTCTCATCTGATCCCATTTATATTTATTATGCGTATGACCTAACTAGTGATTCCAATAATTCATCTCCGTCTGTCTTCGAATGTTTTCGTCCATTAGCTGCAGAAGTAGTTCCATCCACTGGGCCTTCAGCTGTGCAGCGCAGAATCATCCTTCGCCAAGTATTTCTGAGTTTGTGATAGTGATTTAAAAAAAAATATCCAGAATATTTTCTTTAATTCTCGGAAGATTTCTCCAATGCTTAAACGATAGGGAGACCGGGGCTAGCTGGCATAGTTTTTGGTTTTTGAATTTTCTTTTTTTTTGTATGATACGTAGACAGATTCAGATGAATGCTGCTGTCAGCCTAACTCCTTAGTTACAAAACCCACTACAACCCAATAATTAAAAAGTTCTTTAAGAGGCCTGTTCAGCCCGTTTCCTAAATGCTTCCAACTATGCCAACTTACCCCAGGTATGGGGCAAGTTGGCATGCCTCATAAGGTTAGTTGGCATAGATAGGGGTAAGTTGGCATACCACAACAATTCTTAAGAAAAACGAATTTTACTGAACATAAAAACTGTCAAATGAAAGCAGAATTCCAAAGTAAATTTAAAAGGAAAACAAATTTTCAAGACTTCATGTCCAAAACATACGTCGTGAAAGCGCTGATTTGAACTGGTGGCTGCAATTTTCGCACAANAAAAAGTTCTTTAAGAGGCCTGTTCAGCCCGTTTCCTAAATGCTTCCAACTATGCCAACTTACCCCAGGTATGGGGTAAGTTGGCATGCCTCATAAGGTTAGTTGGCATAGATAGGGGTAAGTTGGCATACCACAACAATTCTTAAGAAAAACGAATTTTACTGAACATAAAAACTGTCAAATGAAAGCAGAATTCCAAAGTAAATTTAAAAGGAAAACACATTTTCAAGACTTCATGTCCAAAACATACGTCGTGAAAGCGCTGATTTGAACTGGTGGCTGCAATTTTCGCACAANAATTTTCAAGACTTCATGTCCAAAACATACGTCGTGAAAGCGCTGATTTGAACTGGTGGCTGCAATTTTCGCACAATTTTTGTGACGTCGTGCCTAATAGAATTTTCTATGTCGGGCCACCTCCAAGATTTCCCTTGTTTCACGATGGTCGTCACGCGATATTCATTTCTTTTACGTTCAACTACCTTTCCAGGGTACTGGCGGCCTTCGTAGTTTACCAAGACATAATCGTCTATGTCGAATTTAGTGAGATACCTTACAGCGTTCATTTCAGGCTCAGGTGTTACAGAATTTGCTGGAAGTGTAGGATGAGAAGTCTTGTCATATTTTTGAGGTTCTGNTTCATTTCAGGCTCAGGTGTTACAGAATTTGCTGGAAGTGTAGGATGAGAAGTCTTGTCATATTTTTGAGGTTCTGTAGGTTGTGGGGGACTAACGTGATGAAAATTCTCACCATTTCCTTTCGATGTGGAAGGTTTTATCGTACCTGGCTTNTAGGTTGTGGGGGACTAACGTGATGAAAATTCTCACCATTTCCTTTCGATGTGGAAGGTTTTATCGTACCTGGCTTACCATAATCTTGAGAGGGTGCTGAACGTCGATGCTTCTTGCGAAGGAGAGGTTCATCTTCTGACTCGAAATCATCTAGGAGGCCCAAGCTGCTCTCACTGTCAGCATAGCTGATATCACCTGGCATTACCTCCTCAGAATCCGTAGCAGAATATTCAGATGGAGATTTTGGTGGAGGTTTTTTCTTATTCAGTTTGTCAACATTAGTCTTATTTGGTGCATGTGTTTTTTTCTTTCTGTTAGCTCTTTCAGTGGCTATTCCATTTATTTGTGGGTGTGTCTGTTAGAATAGCAGCATGCAGTCTTTATATTTCACGGTTCGATTGTTTTCGTGGTCCTGCTTTGGGGATTGGGCGAATTTATTCAGGGGTCCANGTGTCTGTTAGAATAGCAGCATGCAGTCTTTATATTTCACGGTTCGATTGTTTTCGTGGTCCTGCTTTGGGGATTGGGCGAATTTATTCAGGGGTCCAGCATCGGGTGGATGTTGGCGTTGGAGGATGATGCACTTTGGTCGGTCCTACAGCCGTTTGAAGCGTCTCTGCATTTGTCAGAGGAGCAGATTGAGGTTCATCGAGGCTCTGTATCTCATCGGGTTCATCATCACTTTGTGCAGTTTCTAGAGCAGGGCGATCAGTGACGAATAATGGCATAAATTCATGGTCCTTGAATATATTTGGATTGAAAGGTCATATTCCACTCACTTGAAATCCGAAAGTAATATTGGATGGAGTCATTGCAAGCGGAAAAGCAGTTTTGACGATTGATGGAATGTCATAGATGATTAAAGTTTGGCCTGGATGGTTACTCACCAAAGCATCACAAGCTGTATTGCAGTATTTCTTGAAAGGGCCACAAACACTCCTGTACAATGGTTGCAATTTGTGGCTGCAATGTGGGGGGAATGATAGAAGAACAACCCCATTCTCTTTAAACAAATCAAGTGGGTCAATTGACAAATGCGAGTCATGGTTATCGAGGAGAAGGGAGAAGTGGCACTGGTAGGGTTTTTGAGCACCTCGTACAGTGAATTAAGTGTTAACAAATTTCACAAAATAATTATCGATCATCCAACCTGATTTGTTGGCATCACCACTGGAGCCCTCTGAACCGGATCNTGGTTACTCACCAAAGCATCACAAGCTGTATTGCAGTATTTCTTGAAAGGGCCACAAACACTCCTGTACAATGGTTTCAATTTGTGGCTGCAATGTGGGGGGAATGATAGAAGAACAACCCCATTCTCTTTAAACAAATCAAGTGGGTCAATTGACAAATGCGAGTCATGGTTATCGAGGAGAAGGGAGAAGTGGCACTGGTAGGGTTTTTGAGCACCTCGTACAGTGAATTAAGTGTTAGNTAGGGTTTTTGAGCACCTCGTACAGTGAATTAAGTGTTAACAAATTTCACAAAATAATTATCGATCATCCAACCTGATTTGTTGGCATCACCACTGGAGCCCTCTGAACCGGATCGCACAAAATTATCCTTGAACTTGACTCGCGGGAAAATGAAAAATGGAGGCTCACACGCAAACAGCCAAAGTCACGAGGGTCCCCCTTTCGGCAGAGATGAGCCGTCCAACTTGTTTAAACCCTTTCCGTGCTACCACCTTGCCTGGTTTTTGATGACAGTAATACTGGTCTCGTCCATATTGTAGATATCTTGTGGCTAGAATCCATACCTGTCCAGTACTGTTTTGAGCAAATTGAAAAAGTTGTTAACGTTAGTTTTGTTGAAACTGGTGGCTCGAGCTAGGCTGGTGGCTTCAGGTGTACAAAGAGATAAGAGTTTGTGTATGTTCATAAAATTGGAAAGCCAATCCTGACATGCCATTTTCATGTGTTCCCACGACTCAGATATGGTGACATCGTTCATCTTAGCATATTGGAAAGCAAATTTCCTAACCTCCTTCCTCGAGAAACCAAAGTAAATATCTGATGCTTTTTCCAAATACTTGTACAACAGATATTCTTGTTGACAGGTGAACACCTGTAATAGAAAATAAATCAATCGTAGGGAGTATAAATCAACAATAGGGAGGTTCAAACTTACATAATCGATAAAATGATAAAATTATATTACAGGTAAATTATAAAAACCAGCAGGTATGTATACGTGAGTAGGTACCTACCATCCTAGGGGCTTGATATATTACACCGACATGTCTGGATGTGCTCGATCCCTCTCCTCCATTAGCAGCAGGGGCAGCAGCCGCATCTCTTGCTTTTTGGCAGTATCTGGTTAACAGCAAATGCCACTAGATGGAGATATTCACCATGTGGGCTTATGTTGTTCCAAACGTGACTGTTTCAACAGTTGAGAACGCCATCACGTGCGAAAACAGCCTCGTATATCGACAGAATATAGCTAGCGAAAACAACACGTTGCTGTAAATCAGCTGGGTGTAAGGTGTGCACATTTTCACAATGATACGGGTGTTGTTCGTGCAGAAGCCTCACACACTTTGGTAACTCGCATCCATTGTGCGCGCGACTCCACGTTTGCTACTGGATGGCGTATCGGCAATTCGTTCCAACAATTCCTCCTCACACCTGGCTGTCCGGACGTTGCATATCACACCGGTGTCATACCTGTTCGCTGTAAATGTTACAGTCTCGGGCATCCGTCTGTCTACAGACGTGAACATCCGATGACCCGGATGGCGTCTCTATGAAAAGGTCTTTTCATACCGACGTTGTGCTGCTGTTGCAATATTACCCTCGGCAGCGGTGCTAACACACAGCTGCGCGCGCAACTGTCTCGTCACTTAGTACTTCCATCTTAGCTTTCGTGTTACGTACCTGGCAGGCAACCAAGTGCACTCTGTTGCCTCGCTAACTGTTCGCTTGCGAGTGTTACATCACGATAACGTTATATGTGCATTAACTTACTTTACGTATGATTATGATGTCTTAAAGAATTACCCATGGTTTACACACACATTGATAGGCGACTAACAAATCACCCCCTAGTATCCCAATGTAGGGGATGATAGTACTCCATAACTGTTCTCAGTTCTCATGTAGTAGTTATAGATAACATTATTTACAGAATGTCTCATTCATCTCATTAACGCTTCAATATTGTCAGGTAACCACCAAATGAAATATCGATTTGCAAGGGTTAAGTGTTACTGTACCACTTTGTTCCTAAAATATTTTCCATCCCATATTGCATAGGGAATCACCTCACTGCGATTGTACCTGTAGTTAAGGAACATCTTGTTTACCCATTGATTACGTTTGCCGTATTATTGATAATCAATATAATGCCACGTTTTAAAATTATGGTAATAATAATTATAATATTTTAAAGAAAAATACACTTTCAATTTCGTTAAACACATGAGTTTTTCTTTTATACTAACGACCCCTTACCTTTAATTCTTCTTGTAGTTGTTCTGCAATTACCTTACATATCTACGCATCTGGATATGGTTTGCTAAAATAAGTAGGAAAAAATGGCATAACCGTCCCCAGTATCAAAATTTTTTTAGTTTAACAAGTAGTCTCTCTGGAATGGGAATATCTTGTCTCTTGTTTGTATCCGTTCTAGCTATCAATAAACCGATTCTACTCAATAAATATTCATAATCACTAGTTGATATTAGGCAAAAAATTTTAACATCTGCCAGTTGGTTGTTTTCTTATGTCATTCGGCGTATCACTTGCATTGTATAAGTAAACAAAATTATCGCATTAGTTTGACTGCTGTATGTTTAAAAGAACAAACGTGTAATGTCATAGGTGTTTATGTACACTTTGTTCGTAAGAAACGATTACTGATTTTGATATACATACATACACAACTGCTGATAAATTACAGCTGTATTTATCTATAGACGGACAGTTATACACTTATTATTAATAGTAGGCCTATATACAAAGAAACAGTCAAATAAATAGATAATTTACAAATAAGTTCTTTGTTAAAAAATTCTAAACTTGCCCACACACTCGTACCTAAGCTAATTCTCTAAACTTAGATATTGTAACGTATGGAATGGCGTGACAGAATTAAATAAGTATGCACTTGTGTGTGTAACATGCACCATGTCAACATATGTCAACAGTGGTCTGATACAGTATACTTCCTGTTAAGCAGTTACCTTTTATCGTTTTCTATAAGATGTTTGGCTTTTGGTCATGTACTTTTTAATGTTATAATCACTTATAATCACTACTTTAAAGATTATATTGTTTTGGTGTACTTGCCTTTTACGTAGTTTATTCAATGACACCATCCCCCAACCCCTCTTGCGTTTCACCATTTTCCTCTTCAAAAACTCACTACTTTACAGTACATAACATGCTGCGGCATACGCAATTTTACTATCCGATTCATTATTGTTATTCATCTTTTAACATTTCTTATTTCCAAGCAAACTACAGCCCATATCCCGCCTNGCATGTCCCGCCTCACAGCGACATACGTTGTATCAAGTCACCCGACGAACCTCCAGCCGCTCAAGACTTGCAATGCAAGGCTTCACGCGAACGGGGCTTAATATTTTTCCTTCACATATAACGTAGTATCATTCTTTCAACAACCCTCGTATTTTTTTTAACAACTTGAATAATTATCTATTAAATCATAGCCTAAATTACTCTACTAAATATACGTGATGACGACTGCGAAATAACAAAAAAATACAACACACATCATTGCAGCAAAACATGGTAAACTGTTGTGCAGGGAATGGATCGACCTGGCATCGAACCTAGGACCCCCCTGGATTAGAACAAGTGTTACAGATGATACATTAAATTCCTTTATATTATTTTATTGAAGCTTGTAATGAGAAAAAGCAATGTCGCCGCTCGCGCCTCCCGGAGGCCGAGAGTCTCTAACGCCAGAGGGAGCTACCCGTCCTATCCGTCCGGAGGATGCTTCAAACCTCTGGAGTGAGCAACGGCTCGGGTAGCGCTGACCACGACCGCATGGCCACGGCGACATCCGCTCTTTTGTCTTCTACAATAAGTATTTAACTACAACAATGCCGTCACTGCGTTGTGTAGGTTTTCCGGGCCGGTGTATTCGTTTACTCTAGTAGCTAACAGATGGCAGGCAGTATGCTTGCATTGTTATTAAATTATGCAAAGCAAAATGTTTTTTTGTTAATCTTCCATGCGTGGTTAAACCATCTCTTGTTTATGACGTGGGGCATTGGCCTGAATGTGCTGCTGGCCACCCAAATTTGGTTTAATATTTCACTTGTGTTCTATGTTAATAACTGAACGCATTTTTGAAATTCAGTAAAGGTTGAATAATTAAAAATTGTAACTTGTATACTTGTGAAAGGTTTTGTTTATCACTTTATGTTGCCTTCGTTTCGTTGATATGCTTTAGTTTATGATTAAGTTTGTAGTATTGAATTACTTTTTTTAATTCAGAATAATTATTTAAATATAGTTTACGTTAGGAAACTGAGCGCGCAGTACGTTGGGAATATTATAATTTACGAATTACATTAAAAAAGGCAATTTTTTTGGTGTAGCCTAAATCAGAAAACAATAAGAGAATTATGAAATTATAAACAAAAAAAAATAATAATTTGCAGGAAACATTTACGAAACTCTCATAGCAGTGTAAATGTAAATATTGCAATATATTTGGATGAAAATGACAGACCCACCAGTTTGTTATGTAGTATGTACAGAAAACTTTATTTTTGTATTTATTTAGCCATACATGTTACTTATTCTTTAGATAAATACCATAAAGTTTTTTATATGACAAGTAAGAACACTCGTGACACTGGGAAATGGTGTACTATAGAATTATCTCATTCACGCTATATCTTTCCATGAACCAACTAAAGTGTGCACGCCACCAGAAGCTGATTTACTACAGCGGTTGTTTGAGAAGTTACGTCACCAAAGCAAGCAAATGAAAATTTACGTATGTTTCCCGCAAGAGGCAGGGTGATGTATGGCCGAGGGGAGACTGGCGTTATTGCAGCCGGCTGCCCTACNGACATCCGCTCTTTTGTCTTCTACAATAAGTATTTAACTACAACAATGCCGTCACTGCGTTGTGTAGGTTTTCCGGACCGGTGTATTCGTTTACTCTAGTAGCTAACAGATGGCAGGCAAAATGCTTGCATTGTTATTAAATTATGTAAAGCAAAAGGTTTTTTTTTAAATCTTCCATGCGTGGGTAAACCATCTCTTGTTTATGACGTGGGGTCCATGCCTGAATGTGCTGCTGGCCACCCAAATTTGGTTTAATATTTCACTTGTGTTCTATGTTAATAACTGAACGTATTT
>NQII01005434.1:137728-159863 GCA_002778355.1 Clitarchus hookeri | reverse complement strand
ATTGTCTTACAATTGTCTGTATTTATTTCACTTAGGACATCATCATGGTGTTTGATTGGAGGGTGCCCCACTCTCACAATACTGTTGTAGGCCTACTGCTTGTACTATGCTCTCAGTACTGTCACAGGAAATAGACACACTCAGAGATAACCTTGCCCGGTGTAACACAACAGCTGATCCTAGCTGCAGCTTTGACTTATTAAAAGCATGTTGGCTCACGCCGTAAACCCGAGGTCACCTTTCCTCTGCTACGTATCTTATCGTATTTAATTCACGACATTTAGGTATACCCTTCCCAAAATGAGCAATCAACTCCAGCATTTGATTTTACTTAAAGGAACTGAGTAACTTAAGACCTCTCGACATTCTGTATAAAACTCTTTACTTGCATCACAATCAGTATTAAATTCATTGTTTACATCATTACAGTATCCAATTTTGACCTGAGACTGTAAAATTTATTCCTTGGTGAGTTTCACCATGGATAATTCAGATAACTCTAATTAGAAAAGTAATTACCATGGATTATTGAAAGACTTTTTGCTGTCATGTTTTTTTTATTCAGTCAATGAATACATGGAGGTGTGAAGGTATTTGTGAGTATTATAATGTGTGTTTATTTTTTCTGAATGGTATTACTTTTGTAGTATGTCTTTTAATTATGACAGTTTTTTTATTGGATGACATTATGGTTTTTGTCATATGTTGCTATAAAAAAATTGTGTTTTCCATAGTCTTATGTCTTTCATGATGTTTATAAGACTCAAAGGAACGAATATTAAATAAATGAATAAATAAATACAGTTTCAGTAGGAATTCTGATTACATGAGAGAGAAATATGGCACAGGACATGTAGGTGATAAATTCTTACATACTGTTAAAACAGAATATTGTAGGAATGCATGTATATTTAGAGGTTTTAAGGCAAAGATTTAAAATTGCTGCTTAAAGCAATTTTAAATCTTTGCCATCCTTGAAAATGTTGAACAAAAAAAAAAATTGGGAAATATTTTTAAAAATCTGATTGGGATAGCGTACTGCCATCGCTGGCTCCTTTTTCATATTTTCTGTAAAAAAATTTCCTTGTGTATGTAAAATAGTTATAAGTTAGTTAATAACAATGCTTAAACATAAATAAGGTAATTANAAAAAAAATTTCCTTGTGTATGTAAAATAGTTATAAGTTAGTTAATAACAATGCTTAAACATAAATAAGGTAATTATATAGAATAGTGGCTTTTCTGAAGGAAACTTAGTAGACTCACAAAAGTAACCTAAATGGGTTCGGCACAGTTTACCTTTTTAATATTGAGGAGGGTGTAATGATAAAATAAGCAGAACGTCGAAAATAAAATAGATAATNCTTTTTAATATTGAGGAGGGTGTAATGATAAAATAAGCAGAACGTCGAAAATAAAATAGATAATATACAAGGAGTTTGGCCGCTTTGTTAACGTCAGACGCCATGATGTTTGACTGTGGATGTGTAGATGTTACCGTATGTTAGTTGCAGTTTAGATGCAAGACGGTGCGGTTCGTGGCGAGTTGTGTGTGTTTTTGTGCCTGTGAGTTGTGATCTCCGAATCCGACCGTGCGAAGGCTTGTGATTTAAGAATGGAGGGTGCAAGTACGAGTGCCTCTGTGCGTAATATTCGCCTATGTGGCGGGTGTTACTTGGATGTTTTAGTAGATCGTGGTGATTTGTCGATTGAGGTAAGATGCACAGCAGTTGAATGGGTCTAGGACAATGGAATTGTACCCACCGCCTATCTAGGTGAATTGATTCATGTACTTCCGGTCTGTTTTATTGTTACTTTAAAATCATAAAATCCTAGATTAGACTAAAATCCTAGGTTAGATTGGCATTCTAAAATCCTACATTATTTTAAAACCCTGAAATCCGAGGTTATTTTAAAACCCTGAAATCCGAGGTTAGTTTAAAACCCTGAAATCCGAGGTTAGTTTAAAACCCTACTATCCTNCGGGTGTTACTTGGATGTTTTAGTAGATCGTGGTGATTTGTCGATTGAGGTAAGATGCACAGCAGTTGAATGGGTCAAGGACAATGGAATTGTACCCACCGCCTACCTAGGTGAATTGATTCATGTACTTCCGGTCTGTTTTATTGTTACTTTAAAATCATAAAATCCTAGATTAGACTAAAATCCTAGGTTAGATTGGCATTCTAAAATCCTACANCCTAGATTAGACTAAAATCCTAGGTTAGATTGGCATTCTAAAATCCTACATTATTTTAAAACCCTGAAATCCGAGGTTAGTTTAAAACCCTGAAATCCGAGGTTAGTTTAAAACCCTACTATCCTAGGCTAGTTTAAAATGCAAGGTAATTATATAGAATAGAGGCTTTTCCAAAAATCAGTAAAATAATACCTGCAAACGTTATATATGGTCATTACTAATCACACTTAATAGGAATTTTATTGCGGCTTCACGTAATTTTCCGTATACAACAAGAAATGTGATAGGAGGGCTATGAAGATCTGGGTTTTTATGAGGTAAACAATGTAAAATTTATGTCCAGTATATTNCGTGCACCTACGAACTCGAATTTTACCGCGCGTTTATAACTGGCCAGCCGGGCGGCCATGTTAAAACCGAGAGTAGCCCATATGCCCCGACTCTGAATGAAGTAAACAAATCGTGATTGCTGGCTTACTGAATAAAGTTAGCTGCTAATAATGTTTTCGTTAAGATTTAGTTTGAGGTTACCTTGACGCGTACCGCTCATACCTACCAGTAGTGGCGACTCTATTCTTACCCACGCCGTAAACTGATGGCCTAATGACCAGAGGAATCCCCGAGCTCGAACCAACTGCACCTGTCATGTTGCCTGAGTCACGACGTGACGCTGCGAACACGGGGAGTCCCGGGCATATTATCGCCCCTCGCCACAAGAAATTACAAATCGGGGAAAAACAGTGCGCCCCGCCTTCCCCTATTCCACCGCAAACACTAGAGGGTAAGTCCCGAGTTCTATGGAAAATAGAACAGAAACGTATATATACAGGAGCCATGGAGGACAGTTAAGTCAGTTACGCGACAGTTAAGAGAGTTAGGCGAGAGTGAAGGACAGTTGAGGTCAGTTACACGAGAGTTACGAGACGTTTACGACGGAGCAGCAGCGACAAGACAGTTACGACGGAGTTACGCCGGAGTCACGAGAGAGTCAGATACGAGGAACGACGAGGAGAGAACTACACGTCCAGGGATCGAGCCCAGGACTTCCCAGGAGAGACACAGAGACAGCACGACAACGCCAGCCACCAGCATTGAGGTAATTTCAGCAACCCCCCGAAACCTCCCCCTCCCCGGAAGCAAACATTCGCTGAGACGTGTATAGGGCGCAAGATAGCTAGATTCCACCATCCCAGGAGATATAAAATGGGCTAGGTCTCATAGATGTACAGGTCACTGTAACTTTGGACAATAAAAGTTAAGCGTGAATAAACCGAACCCAGTTACGTCTTTGTGTCACCCCTCTTACAGCAGCCCAAGGTGCCGTTAGCCAGCACCGTAACAAATTACTACGTACCCTGCTATCCACCATCCTGTATAGTACAGGTGGGAGCAGCGTCGAGTCAACATACTTAAGTTTTGTTTTTAACTTGTAAAGACTCTATTGTTGTAATTGTACAGTGATAAGTGATATTTCAAAATGAAGCGGTCGTGTGTTAGCGAAGTTTGGACTTATTTTACAATATGTGATGCTGAAAATGTGAAATGCAAAATATGTAATAAACAATACTCGCGCAAAGGAAGAACAACAAGTGCTATGAGAAATCACCTGGAAGCTTTGCATAAAAACGAGTATAATGCTTTAAAGAATAGGGAAAATGAAAAGCAAAATGCTTCTACAACAAGTGTTGTGGCCTCCACTTCGTGACAATGTACGAAAACCGACCTGAAACAGATGTCTTTGACTGATTGCATCGAAAAAACAAAAAAGTGGGATAAAAACAATGCCAAGTCTTTGGAAATTGATAATTAAATAAGCGAAATGATTGCTTTAGAGGACTTACCCTTTAGTTTTGTCGAAAGCGTTGGATTTGTCAGACTATTAAANGAAATGATTGCTTTAGAGGACTTACCCTTTAGTTTTGTCGAAAGCGTTGGATTTGTCAGACTATTAAACCATCTTTATCCGTCGTATAATATAAAAATCCGACAACATTTTCCCTCGTTTATATGTGAGAATTTCTACGGCAAAGTTAAAGATAAAAATTTGGGATTAAATAAGTCTTTTGAAAAATTGGCGTTTACAACTGATATTTGGTCTGAATCTTGTTCAGGAATATCTTTGCTGAGTCTTACATGTCCTGGTATAACAAAAAACTTTGAGAGAAAAATGATTGTGTTAAACGCAGAGGTATTTAACGATGGCCGACATACTGGTGAAAATATAGCTATAAAACTTGAAACCATGTTGTCGCATTGGGAAATACCTAAAGAAAAAGTGCAATGCATTGTTAGAGATGGTGGCACAAACATGAAAAAAGGTATTTCCTTGTTATTAATTAGAGACATTGATTGTTCGTCACACCAAATTCAGCTGGTTGTCAAGGAGGGGCTTAAGGCACAAGATTCCGTTATAACAGTGATTGCAAAATGTAAAAAGATGGCAACACATTTTCATCACTCAAATGTAGCTCAAGATGAACTGGCTGCTCTACAAGAAAGACTCGATCAGCCAAAGCTGAAAATCATACAAGAGTGTGCTACAAGATGGAATAGCAGCTTGTATATGTTAGAGCGTATTTTGAAAAACAAAGATTCGTTATGTCTTTATGCTTCCCAGAATAACAAGATTTCACAACTAACTTCCGAAGAGTGGATTATTGTGGAAAAAATAATAACTTTACTCAGACCTTTTGAAGAAATTACAAAAGAACTAAGTGCAGCCAATATTTCTGTATCCTCAGTAATTCCATTATTGTCCACTTTGGAAAAAATTATTGGTGAATTTGATGTGACCGACGAATGCGTTGGGAATACGATTTTAGTTCTTAAACGAGAACTATGTCGCAGATTTTCCCATTTGGAAAATGACGTATTGTTTGCTACGGCAACTTTTATTGACCCGAGATACAAATTAAAATTTTTCAAAAATTCTTCAACCAGAGATCAAGTTGTGAAAAATATTTTAGAGTCAATTGGAAACGATGAATCAAGCCTATCGTCTTGTTCAAATCCTAAGCGTGCCAGAATGACTACTCATCGGATTGAAACATCTGGTTCCAGTGCCAGTCTGACAGAGAAATCTATATCTTTAAGAGACACCATGAAATTGCTGATGGATTCCAGCGAAAGTGAAGAAGAAGAAAATGAATGTACGAACCCTATAGAAGTTTTGATAAAAAAAACCATCAATGAATATTTATTAGATAAACGTGTGGAAAATGATGTAGATCCACTTACATGGTGGGCGGTAAATAATAAGAAGTATGGTATTATTTCTCCCATAGCCAGGCAATATTTAGTAACACCACCCACTAGTGTGCCTAGCGAAAGGGTCTTTAGTGGGGCTGGTCTTCTTTACACACCCCACCGAAATAGGCTGCAAGGAGAAAAGGCATCAAAACTTCTATTTCTGAAGTTTAATATTCCTCTACTCTTATTTAATTACTAAGTGTTTCACTTAATTGTGCTTAGATATAAACAATTTTTCATAGTTTTATTTTTCGATTTCAAGAAGTAATGTTTAATGGATATCTTAAAAATTACATAATTAGTGAGTTAGTATTAGTACCAAAGTTAAAATTAACAAAATGTTAAGAACATATTTGTTTTAATTGAAAAGAAGATTATTATATTGTTTGTTTTTCTTCACAATATATTTTTAACTTTATTCATAAGAAGTCGATTTGATTTACAATTAAACATGATTACTAGTTCATTAAAAGATCTCACATATTTGAATAAGATACCCTTTAGGTTGCATAAATGCATATTGTTAAGTGTTTTTACAAAAGATCTCATTTAAAGTTGATTTGTATAATTAAAAAGGTTGGGTTATATCTTATTCCATTGTTTTGTGTTAAAGCAGTTCAATGGTATTTGATCATACAGTTGTGTTATAATATAGTTTAGAATTTTTAAGAAATTACCTGCCTTAATTTAATTTTGCTTAGGTAAATAAGAATAAAAGAATATCAAGAGTGTGTTTCTGTTATGTAATCTAGTGAATAACTACAAGGCTGTTTCCCAAATATCATTAAAATACACTCTTATACATAAAAAATATGTTAATAAATATAAATGTCTTAATCATAGCAGTTGCATTATTATTTAATAAACATTTTCATTTTTCATTGCCAAATACATTCGCAAAATATTGGCATCATTTTTGTGAATATGAATGCAAATGCAAATTATCAAAAACATGTGAATATTCGTTGCATCACTATTATGTTTGGTTACATCATTATTCCTGCCGCCACCTTATTGGCTTGAAGATATTGTTACGTCACTGCAACGCGTCACACATGTGATTTAATGGACAATTTTTCAAACAGCTTAGAAGCCATTCTGATTTTTCCGCATCGGTCGTGATGTTCCAATCCGGCGGATTTAAAACGGAGAAAGCAAGGATGAGTGCTTCTGTGCGTTATATTCGGCTATGAACGAGTGNCTCCAATCCGGCGGATTTAAAACGGAGAAAGCAAGGATGAGTGCTTCTGTGCGTTATATTCGGCTATGAACGAGTGCTTCAGGTGTTATATTCATGTATGTGGTGTTTTAGTGGTACACTGTGTTTCTTCGACTGAGGTAAGGTTGAATTGGCCGTTGACAGAGGAATTGTACCAGCCTAGGTGAGTTAATTGATATACTTTTGGTGTTTTTTACGGTTCCTTTAAATTCCTAAAATCCTACAACCCTAGGTTAGTTTCAAATCCAACAATCCAAGGTTAGTTTAACACCTTACAATCCTAGGTTAGATTAAAAATGTAAAATAGTGATTCACTCATCGTGGGGTTAAGTTCAGTTAGGTTAGGTGGGCACATATTACGAAATTAGACATACTTTAATGACCCTAATACATTCGTGTTCTGCGTATTTAGTAGAGTGGAAATATACCATTTTTCGGGTTTTTTTTTTTTTACCGAAAAGCTCCTAAACTGCATAATTACCCAATATTATTCTCTAACTACGCCTAGATGTGTAGCTTACCCGCTGCATCTTTAGGGATTGTTTGCAATGTATTGTTTTTTAAATGCATTTACAAATATCCGTAGAAATGAAATTAAATCCGTAAACAAAGATCAGCGAAACTCTTNTATTGTTTTTTAAATGCATTAACAAATATCCGTAGAAATGAAATTAAATCCGTAAACAAAGATCAGCGAAACTCTTCAACAATCAACGTCTATTTATGCTTTACTTCATCTAATGCGGCGCTAAAGCGAAGGGCTTACGACTATTGCCTGTACAGCCAGTGAATACCCCAAACATCGAATAAAAGTCAAAAGATCATTAATCTCGCCCAATAGTAAAACGGCAGTCACACAAACCGAACAGTGGTAACAGAAGAACTGAAACTCGGGGTCAAATAACACCACTTTCATTTAGTCGGAATATAAATGGCCNACGAACAGTGGTAACAGAAGAACTGAAACTCGGGGTCAAATAACACCACTTTCATTTAGTCGGAATATAAATGGCCTATATCGTTAAGTCCGAACAGATCTTTCATAACCACACACAAGATCGCAGTAAATTCAGCACATTTAGTTATGTTATTACATTTAAATATGCTAAAATATTTAATTATTTAATGTTTCCGAGATGGGAGTTTTGAATATTTGTTCGTTTGTTTGTTTTATTGCGTCCGAAATAACATATTTCAATACATAGCAGTACAAAGAAATTGGACATGTCTAAATACAGTATCCAAAGTTTATAAACCAGACAATATTATACACCCACTCGTCAACTCATGTAAATTAGACTGCATGTACACACAACATATATTACAACATAATGTGACAAACCTTCTTCCAACACGCTGTAGGGCATCATCGTTTTACTGACACGGAAAAAAAGGGAACGAGAAAAACAGAAACAAGACATGTGTCCAATAAAATGTTGTACGGCAATTTCTTAGTTTTATATAGTTTANGGGAACGAGAAAAACAGAAACAAGACATGTGTCCAATAAAATGTTGTACGGCAATTTCTTAGTTTTATATAGTTTATACATTCATAAATTCTTTAAAATGCACATTAAATAAAAAAATATTTTATCTAAATCATTTTTTTGTTAGGGAAGCAAATATCTGAAATGTGTTGTGGAAATTTATTGAAAATATGGCTACCAAGGTACGATGGCCATTTTTTGGGCTAGTTTTTTGCTAACTGAAGCCATGTATAAGTTTTTATTTTCTAGTGTCATGCTAATGGAAGAACATATTTTTCCGAAATAAATGATTGTTTTTGAATACGAAAATGAGTACTGAAAACATGTATTCGTATGAAAATGTTAAAACCTCTGATCGCTTTAAAAGTGGTCTGTGTGTTAAATTCTTTTGCCAGATTATTCTTACTACTCTCTTTTGCCTGTGAACAACTTCTTATTTTATAATAAATAACTCGTCTGTTTTATTTTTAATAAGTTCGCCAACCGACGTTAAAATTTTTCTTTTTTAAACTCAATGTTTTAAAAGTTTTAGCTTCAGATCAGTTGTTCAGAACAAATGTATACAAAATTGATTATTTGCTATAATTTCNTATGTTTTAAAAGTTTTAGCTTCAGATCAGTTGTTCAGAACAAATGTATACAAAATTGATTATTTGCTATAATTTCATCACATTTATTTCAGAAAGGCCACCAGGCACATATATTGTTTACATTTACGATGTAAACATTCCACGAATGCGAGCGAAAGTATAGGATGCCTTCTTCCTTTTTTATCAACTTAGCACACAACTTGAGACAAAAGTTCAGTTTTAAGAATGTTTTAACTTGGGACACAGGTTGACTTAGGACACGGGAGCGCGGGAAAGCACTATGACATCAGAGGGTCACATGCACACATCAGCCCATTCTTGTCCTAAAACACAGGCTGGGACAGCGCAATTGTAAAAATTCAGTTTGACATATTCAAAACCAAAAACAAATTTGTAAGCTGTTAAAACATTTTTTCCAAGTTCCTACATAACACGTAAAATGCCCCTACATCCAAGATAAAACTCCCTACATGAATGAAAAATATTCTAAACCACTACGGATCTAAAGCAGGGTTTACAATAGAGAAAAGTGTAAATTATGCGCTAGTTCGTGTGCAAAAGAAATGAAAGTGTGTTATCTTATGTATTGGTTTCCATCGGAACTAAGCTAGTCATGTGCGTAATTGGGCAATCCTCAAACATCAAAATAAATATTTAGTTAAATTTTATATTTTTCCTTGCATAAAAAGCATTTTATAGTATATAGGAATTTAAATCAGGAAAGGGCCAATAATTTAAATTGTCGTGAGGTCGGGGGTGGAGAATGGCAGAGACGTTGTAGATGCACTGTTACTCGTGCAAAGTTCTGGAAGGAAGCACTTACCAGAGGCATCTTGCTGATTGCTTACTGGCTGCTCAGCTGTGGTGGGTCGTGGCCGAATCACCATGAAGGCTACGCTGTTTTTCCGATCCTCTACATCTCCATTGAAGATGTGTTAATAATGGTGTGATAGGCTGGTAACCGTGGACAGTCGCAGTCAGCCCAGTACCACCACATGTGCCCACTGTGAAATAGGCAGTTATGCTGGTATCAAATGAACTAAATGTGGAGTTGTAATGCCACTCCACACACCAATTAAACACTGATGAAAGTAGATATTGCTCTGGAAATCACTTATAAACCATGGAAATGTGCTGGGTGGTAGGTCCAGATCCATATATGCCATTAAGCAGCGAGACCTGCAAACGAAAATTCTTGACTTGGGATTTAAGTAATTTATTATTTAGACCCAGTACATAACATGGTGTCGATGCTCACATCGTTGTTAAGAGGGCCCGGTGCACTAAGCCTGTCAGGGGCTAATGTGTAAAACTGAGCTTGAGTGAGTAAAAATGTGTAGTTAATCCCTAGGGGTTGCAAGTCTGCGAGGCAATGAAGTTTCATTAAATTTAAATGTTCCAACTTAGAAAAGTGAAAACTATGGTTTTGAAAGCAGACGAACAGAAGTTGATGAAGTACCCTGGGAGACCCGAACCGCACGGCCTACTGTCTTCTGTCTTAACACTTATCGTGAAGACGCCAGAAGTCGGAGGATGTGTGAGCATAATGGAAACTGTAAATAGGATCAAGCCCTTAATTGATACATTGTATGATTGGGAAAATTCCCTTTGCTAACAAGTGATTGGACATTGTCTCTAATGAAAAGTTATGTATTGTAAAAACTACAAATACAACTTATAGATTAATGTCAACACACATTTGTGTTATATGGTTTATGTGCACATACTGCTAAAAATGTGTTTATATGAGTCTGTAAACCTTGTGACTGCTGAAAATAAAACATACACACTTCTACAATTACTACATATCAAGAAATTAATTAAAACAGAATTGCCCTCAGTCAGATTATGCCTCTGAAAACTGAACTTAGGTTGTCACTGGTGAACAATGAGCCCAATGTAGGAAGTCGTTACACTTCCATGTTGAAATGATTTGAAATTATGTTAAAACACATTTTACAGATGGTGGTGTGCTCTTGGGGTAAAATGGTATTCATTTAAACTCTGCTCTTTGGCACCATTAGCATTCGAAACACAGGATGTTGCATAATGGCATTGGTTGTTCGTATACAGCCGGTTTGGCTGGCAACATCAAGAGTTTTGCTGGCAACATCATCTGTTGTGATGTTCCACCTCGGACATCTGACTGACCGTCTGCAGTGGACCTGTTGTGGTGAGTTGAGAGGTGCTGGCAAGCACTGATGAATGGGCACTCTGTGCCTGGTAGCACTGTGGAACATACTTTCTGGGCAGGCTATGCACAGGGCTCATGTGGTGCGGCGGAGTCGCTTGGAGCACCGTGGAGTGGTGTCACTTAAGTGAAAGTTTTCGTGACTGCTGCTGATACTGCTGCGGGTACAGGGACGCCGGTTTGGCGAGCGACATCGAGGGGGGTCGCAGGAGTCCCTATTGTGGTGTTTCCCCTTGAATGTATGACAGGCCGCCCGAAATTAACGACTATGCTGTTCTTGTGGTGCTCTGCTGCCGATGTAAAGGCTGTGGGAATATCCGCCTGGCTGGGTATGCCGCCCGCAAGAGTTTCCTTGTATGTGTTCAATGTGGCAGAAGCCTTTTGTGTAGGCGTCTTGGCACATGGCACCACAATGCCTGCAGTTGCTGGTGTTGCAGTGTTGGCGGTTGTTGGCTCTGCCTCTGTGTTGTTCGATGCAGGTCCTTGATCCCCTTCCACTGGCCCTGGGAGTGTGTGAATGCTGCGAGTAGTAGGTGGAGGCAATATTTGCATTACTTCTCAGGCAGACGAATAAGAAGCTGCCGGCTCATCTGGTGTTATGTTGCAGTTGGCCCGCACCAGGGGAATCTGCTCCTGTTTCTTGTTGTGCAGCCCTCTGGAGGACTTCCCGATGTATCTTAATGGTATGTCGCTGGATGACCTTGGTAAGTTAGGTGGTCTACCACAGTGTCTGGGTCACTATGTGTGGCCCACTCCACTTTGCCCCTAACCAAGCACAGAAGCTCTTCCTGGCTACATACAGTATTTGTTCTTTGACAATCACCTTCTGCTATAACCAGAGCAACTTTGGTGGTTGAGTAGTTACGGTACCCACCTGGTGATGTAGGCAGTCTGCCGCAGATGAGCCTTCACCATCTCGAGTTCTCTCTGCCATTTACGGATAGGGCTGCTCTCTGGTGGTTGGCTCTGCTCTACAGGCGGGCAGTTAAATTGAGCAGAATGTTTCACCTCTCTTCCCTGTAGAATAGCCATGTGCGACATGCTAGTAGCTTCGTTTGTGTGGTGGTCGAGAGTAAAAAGGGCGGGGGCAGTTTTTCGACCCAAAATTTGTGTACCTTCCCCACACGCTTGTGCGATTTGGTCTTGAGATTCTGGTTTTTGAACTCAGTGGGGTTGGCACGAGGATGGTAAATCGCTGTTGNAGGTCACACCATTACTGCCCATCGAGCTGTGTCCTATTGCCCAACAACAAGGTCCTGGGGTAACCCCATTGTGGGAAGAACTAATTCTACAGGGTGCGGGTGATGTCCTTGGTGTGCACACTGGGCGTCATGTACGCTTATGTCCACCTGTAGAAGATATATGTTACTACCACCTTGAACCTTTCCCCGTTGACATATTTGGGTAAGGTCCCACAAGGTCCAGGGCTACCATCTCGAATGGTTTCTTTGGTGTTCGTGGCTGCTGTTGTTGTTGGCCATCGGTGCATCGAGCCTGGTAGTGATTGCAGGACAAGCACTCTCTGACGTACTATCGCGTGTCGCTGTACATAATGGGCAAGTGAAAGTGTTCAACATTGTAATGTGTTGTTTTTATTGACACCTAAGTTGCCTATTAACTGCATACCATGTGCGAAGGGGAGTACTCCAGTGCATTGCGCAACAGGTACGTGCATTTTCCACCTGTTGTTACCTCCTCGTGGCTTTGACTCGAGGTGGCTGTCAAATATTCGCTACCATTTATCGATTGTTGTATGCAGTGTGTTATATTATTTGGTTTATCTGGTAAAGTTTTTTGGGCTGCCTTGATTGTCTCGCACATTAGTTCGATGTGGACCTTGGGCTAACTATTGACGTGTACACAGTTTACAGTGTCGCATGTGTTGCATCCAGCATACACAGCAGGGATCGGGGAAGTACCATGTCGCTCTACTGTTCATCATGCATACTGTTCATTTCGTTAGGTGACCTATTCAGGAGGACAGCCATCTGGTTTACTGTACCTGGCACATGCTCGACCTTGAAGTCGTATGGTTGCAGTAGCATTAAAAATATGGCAGATTTGCTCCACGCTTCACATGTATTGTATACAATTAGTTTCCTCCTCACCTCTCTTAGCCAAAGGCCATCCGAGGTTTTTGATTATTGTTCTTCTTCACCATCTTCTTTTTGTTATAAATACTTTTTCTTTAATTACCATATCTTCTCATTTCCTTCTTTTAATCAGTTAATCTATTAATCATATTTACTTCTTCTCATTCTTAATTTCTTTAGCTTCTTTTTATTANTCCTTCTTTTAATCAGTTAATCTATTAATCATATTTACTTCTTCTCATTCTTAATTTCTTTAGCTTCTTTTTATTATGCTATCTTCTTTTATCATTTTGACCATATTACTTCTTATTCTTCTTTTATCTTTTTCTTCTTCTCTTCATCCTCTTCTTTNTCTTCTTTTATCATTTTGACCATATTACTTCTTATTCTTCTTTTATCTTTTTCTTCTTCTCTTCATCCTCTTCTTTAACAACTTCTTCTTCTATCCTTCTCCATATTCCTATTTCTTTCCATTATTTGTATATTTCTATTTCCTTCCTCCTATGTTCCTATTTCTCATCTTATCTTATTCTTCACTTCATCCTCCTCAACAGCCACATCCTATAATACCCATATTCGACGGGACGCCTCATCTTTATCTAGAGTCTTCTTCTTCTTCATTCCTTCTTCCTATTCTTTTTTGTTTCCTCTCCTTCTTAGTCTTCTTCATCTACTTCTTTCTTATAGTATCTTCATCTTCTTTTATTATCATTCAATATCTTCTACTTATGTCCTTCTTTCAATCATTTATTCTTTCGACCTTCTTTATTTCATCTTTATTTAAATCTTGACTTTTAAGTTAGAAGTTTTCAAGTTTTTCTTCTTCTTCTTTCCCTTTTCTTTTTCCTTTATTCCACACCTTCCTATTCTTCTTCTTCATATTTTTCTTTCTTATGGATTTTAATCTCCTTTTTATTATTCTTTCTTCTTTTATCATGCTTTAAAACCCTTCGTCTTTTTAACCATCTTTACTTCTTATTCTTCTTTTCTTTTGTTCTTCTGATTCTCTTCATCCTCTTCATCAACAACTTCATCTTCTATTAGTCTTCTTCATGTTCTTATTTCTTTCTCTTATTTNCTCCTTTTTATTATTCTTTCTTCTTTTATCATTCTTTAAAACCCTTTGTCTTTTTAACCATCTTTACTTCTTATTCTTCTTTTCTTTTGTTCTTCTTATTCTCTTCATCCTCTTCATCAACAACTTCATCTTCTATTAGTCTTCTACATGTTCTTATTTTTTTCTCTTATTTGTTTTTTCTATTTTCTTGCTCCTGTTGTTCCTATTTCTCACATGTATTGTGTAACTATACTAAGCAACAGATGTCAGCACACACCATGAAGCGTTTGTACTCCAGGTATGGATAGTACCATTTGAAAGCCCACGCCAATGCAAGACACTCTCTCTTGTTGATGTCATAGCGCTTATCTGTTGGTCCGAACTTGGCACTGCAATAGTCATGATGCGGCATTCGTTGTTGTCCCCAAGTTGAAATAGGATCGCGCTGAGGCCTTGTTCGCTGGAATCCATTTGAAATTTAAGTGCCTAATAGGGTTATGTCGTGCGAGCGCTTTGCATTCCTTGAATCTGCTTTTGATGGCCAAGGAGCTGTTTTCGGCTTCTGCTTTACAGTCGAACTTCTGGTTGGGGTTCATGAGTGCAGTGAGAGGTGCAGTTATTATTGCAAATTCCAGTATGTACTCCCATAAGCAGTTCAGTAGGCTGAAAGTCTTCCAGACCTGTTTCCTGTTGTGTGGTTTCTCATAGTCCTCGATCAAATGCAATTGTTCTTGGTTAGGTCAGTTGCCATCCGTGTCCATAATGTGACCCAGGAAGTGGAGCTGTACCTTGCAGAGTTGCTACTTGTGGTTGGCACATGTCAGCCCATTAATGGCGTTGTTTTCGAATATGTGTGAAAGATGGTGGATGTGGTCTTCCCACGATTCTGACCATATAACGACATTGCTTAAGTAGACGAGTGTAAAGTCGCCTATTAGACCATCCCGTACTCGAACTATCATACCTTGGAAGGTGGAAGGTGCATATTTCAGTCCAAACAACACTGTGCAGAATTTAAACTTCCTTCCATCCGGTGCTCTGAATGCTGTCTTTGACCTGTCCTCTAGCGTCATTGGGACCCGCAGTAGCCACTGCTTAGATCGAGAGAAGACATCACCTTGGCTTTGCCTAGAATGTTGACTGCACCTTTGACACTGATGTAGGGAGGAGGGGCACTCATAATCACTGAGATTGATTGGGTAGAAATCGACGCAGAAACACCAAGTGCCATCCTTCTTTGGCGACAGTGTGATGGTGGTGGTGTAGTGACTTTCTATTGGTTGAATAACCCCTCCGCTAACATCTCGCATATTTGATCCTTAATAATTTTGCATTAATGGCTAAGGTAACTACATAGTGGTGTGAAAATTTCTCGATTGTGATCTGGTGGTATGGTTTTTTAGGTGATATTGGTACGTAACAAAGGGTCAGCTGCAGCAAAAAAAAAACACATTGCATCGTTCGTCCAATACTAGCTGTACTGCAGAAGGGTAAGCTGGTGGTATCTCTTTGTCCATGTTGTCCAGTTCGATGCTGGACGTCCTAGTGCTAGGGCAGGTATCTATTCTTCCTTCCTACGTGCCAAAGTGAATTGTTCTAGCAGCTGGTTCCACGTTGGTGTTCTGTTCGGTTAATCAAGGGAGATTCCGAGAATTGCATCCTCCTGTTGTTTGCTAAGGGCTAGTGCTACAGTGGTGGTCTCAAGGTCATGTATACAGACAGTGATGTCCACTTCTCCCATGGTTTGACCGTTGTTGTTGGTTGTGGCTAACTGTAATGTTTCGTTGTGAGGGAGCAGAGCTCTCACGACAACAACACCTGGATTGACAAAGTTGTGGGATGTGGCCATGTTAATAAGGGCATAGCACTTCACGTCACTTTTGTTGTGGGCTGGTCGGCGAGAAGCTGCTGCAGAAGTGTCTGTTGGGGTGTCGATGCCTGGTTAAGCTCGTCGGGGCAGGGGAAGTGACCTAACACTTCCTCCCATTTCCCGACAGTAGTGGACCATTCTTAGTGTCTGTTCCGCTCCCCTTGCTAACCCTGTGGCAGTCACTGTGCCAGTGATACTGAGATCTGGACAATACTTGCACAGATAAGGGGGTTTCTTTCTTTTATTTTAGGGGTGTTTGTCACATGGTGCTATTGTGTGTTCGGTTGGTGGTTAAGTCGACTTCTGTATGCCTAGTTCGGGGTCCTTTCGAGGGCTGTCGTGGGTGCTTGTGCTCTTTGATCTTGTCCAGCTTCCCCGCTCCTGATGGTTTTTGGCAGCATACTCACCTCATGGTCTTTATGCTAGTGTATGGTGTCATCTAGGATCATCAGTGAGTGCATAAATGTGTCTAACTGGCTGTGGATTAATCGAGCCAAGGGACTCCGGTATTCGGGTAGCATGGTGCTCGCTACTAACTCGATAATTTCACATAGCGAATGCATCCAGTGTCTCTTGGGGTGACAGGGTGTCCAGCCACGCACGACTTTGTGCTTGCAAAAATGAAAATGTGTTAGTGTACCGACACTGGAATGCTGCTAGGAATGTATGCAACTGTATGCCACAATGGTTGACAGAGTGTCACTACTGTTTCGCGATTCCTGTCAACTGGCCTTCGATTCAGTTGGGCCACTCGTCTTCGCACATCCCATATCGCTGTAACTGGTTAGTACAGTCGTCAAGAAATGCTCGTGGGTCCTCTGTTGGCAAACCTGCAAAGTTTGGCAATGATTAAAATCGAGCTCGTGTGCTGTCAATTGTCTGCCTGTTGTAATACATGTTGCCACTGGTACACTATTCGGCCCTATTTCTGCTTGAAGTGGGTATGGTGGTGATTGTGCATATGGTAACTGATATATGTTGGCAGGACACAGGTTTTGTGTAGCTGCTCGTGTTGCTATCAGTGGTTGTGCATTACATATCCTGCTTGCTTGGCACTCGTATTACTGTTTCATGCATGACTTCAACTCACTTACTGGTATGCATCTCTGGTGGGATTGATGTCTGCACAATTGGCACTTGTCTATCCCTACACCATAACTTACTGGCTGTTTGCAGTAAATTGGTGGTAGCTTATTTTCACTGAGTAAGTATAGGCTGTTTCTGGCCTCACATGTATCGTCACTACATCGCACACATGTAAATTTACCGTCGCGAACGCATGCATGTTTCCGCTACTTCATGCACTGTGAGTGGTATGGTTGTTTACAATGTCTGCACATAGTTATTGTGCATCCATTTCCATCAAACCCTATAAAGTTTGTACACCATTCATATGGGCATAACAGTTCTGGGTGAATTTTGGCTGTTTGTTTTCGGAACTGACACTGTTCTTCAAGCAGGGGATTCCCAAAACTGGGGTTTTATGTGATGTATGCAGGTCCAACACAGTTCGGCTGGTATATCTACTGACGTCGGAAATACTGTGGTGTATGGACAAATATTGTTACGATCAATTGCAGCCCATATCCGTCGATCACCGTTTGTTCTTGTACACTGACAATTAGTGGAGTTGATAGCTGACATGTCTATGGTGGTCGTGCTCATGACAGGTCATACACATCGATGACTAATAACTAAGGGTTTGCATGTGGAAATGCGCAGGGCCATAGTCCCATTCGTTATACTTGCATTAAGCATGGGAGACAGGCATAGGAATTATTGTAAGTGTGGCTGATGGGGTCACTGCTCTATCCACCCATGCGGCTTCCTGCCCTATCGACCCGTTGTAGGTTTTCCCCCTGACTGTGAAAGGATGGAGTGATGGTTAGACGGGGGCAGCTGCACGCCCTCGCACTTCTCCATAACCACTCAGTTCCCTTGTTCTCCAGTAATGCCTGACAGCACTGGGGTGGTGTGTTGTGTTGGTCAGAAATGGCCAACACTGCTCCATAAATGCAGAATTTTTCACTAATGGCCATGGTTAAATGCGTGCCCATGCACATTTTCAATAAAGTTGCGAGTTCACTAAACTTGCTTGAAAACTGTAATTTTGACCTTAAAGAGCCAAAAATGTGTGATTAACATTATGTTCCACTATGTTATGACAAATGACTGATACCTGATGGGCTTTTACATTCATGAAAAGTTATATGAATGTTAAACTTGTAAGCTGTTTTCAAAATTGTTTCACTTTTCTTGAAAATCTCCACATGCGAGTTTTGGTGCAGGAATTTCAAAAGTTTTGTGATTACTCTTTGAGAACTGATTAGCATTAATTTACACCTGAAGGGTATTTGCTGATACATCCTGATGGCGTGCAAATTAAAACGTGAAAATTTTACACCTGATGAGTTTGCCACAGTTTGTTGCAGTTTTACAAAATAACTTATACACTTTGATGCCCATGTTTTGGTGATACATAAAAGAAACAAACTTAGAAAAAAAAAANTTTTACAAAATAACTTATACACTTTGATGCCCATGTTTTGGTGATACATAAAAGAAACAAACTTAGAAAAAAAAAAACCTAAAATATGTGTCACAATGGCTAGCATATTAGAAAAAATTAGTTTGAAAATTTAAAAAAAATTNAAAAAAAAAAACCTAAAATATGTGTCACAATGGCTAGCATATTAGAAAAAATTAGTTTGAAAATTTAAAAAAAATTGGACACTTTTTTAAAAGTGCTTTTTGAGTCACAGCTAAAGACGCCAAATGCCGTGAGGCATATGGAATATGCAATTTTCACAGTGAGTTTTGAAAATGTGACTTTTAAAATTATTATATATATGACTCAAACACAAATATGTGTGTTTCTTAAAGATTAATATACATGCACATGTCTGTTTAATACAATAATGCAAAGCATTTGAGTGTAAGCCAACAAAAGGTTGAATAGCAACGACATGTAAAATGTTGACTATATACTAAACTGGAAATCTCACATTGAGTATATTTTACCAAAACAAGGTTCAGCCTGTTTCTCTCTTGGTCTTTAAAAAAATACAACAAATATAGTATATTTTGTTTATTTATATTCCATCATGTTTACAGTAAATTTTTTTGGGAAAATTACACCATAATCAATGACAAAATAAAGTCAAACTCACGTAAACTTCCTTTCAGAAGCTCTGATATTTCAACATTTGCAGGAAGTACGTGTTTTCAGAACTCATTTTCATGTCCAAGAACAGTCATTTATTTCAGAAAAATATGTCCTTTCATAGACATGACACTAGAATAAACGAACACTTAACATAAACTAGTCCAGAAAGGTCCGGCCGCCCTACTTTGGTAGCCAACTTTTCAATATGTTACCACAACACCTTCAAAAAATTTGCTTCTCTAATAAAAAACTATATATATATAATAGGTGAAAGAATTTTTTATTAAATGTGAATTTCATACCGAAGATTATATCTAAACTACAATGATTAGGAAAAACTGTATAACATTTCATTCTACAAATTTGATGTTCTGCTTCTCTCGTTCCCTTTTTCATCAATTTCAGTAAAATGATGACGCCCNACATTTCATTCTACAAATTTGATGTTCTGCTTCTCTCGTTCCCTTTTTCATCAATTTCAGTAAAATGATGACGCCCATCATGTCGGAAGAATATTAGTTACAGCATGAAGAAGATATATGATGTTCCTGTACGTGCTTAATATGCCTAGTGTATAAACTTTGTAAACTGTAATTTGATTTGTAGAATATATTTGTATTGCTTTGTTTTGAATACTAAAATTACGGATGCAATAAATAAATAAACAAATATTAATACATTGCTAGGCTTGTCACTTTACGGACTTGTCCACTTCTCATGAGCTAAGACTTCCGGCATATTGGATTTGCACTTTCCCATTCGTTTTGAGCACTTCATTCGTTTGTGTGTAGTCGTGGAGTGATGAGTGTTTTGTGGATTGCTGTGGGTGGTATGAAGGAATTAGGTGCGGGTAATGTGGTCGAATTCGTTTTTGTGATCTATAAATATTGACCGCAGGTAAGCGATGGATGTAGATGAATATACTGCAAATAAGAGAAAATTATCAGTTGGGCAAGCCCATAATGATAGTCGTCATGCAAAGAGTAATCATATAGGGAATGATGGCTCTTCAATGGTGCACTAAATACTGCGAGACAGGTTAGACCTCCCCAATTATGCTATCCTCGGGATAGTCCAGGACCTTTTGTTGTTTTTGTTGAGGCACACTATACGAATATTGACAATCTACACCCCATTTCATTAAGTCCCAAACTCCATCCCAACCGAGATATTTTACATATCCAACGACCAGGCCCAGCGAAATTGAAAGTTACATTTATTTCTGGTATTGCAGCCAATCAGTTTATGTCTTCAGAACTACCAACTATATTGAATGTGTCGGTATATATCCTTACTAGTCTTGTGCAACGCCAAGGTTTGATATATGGCATTTCTCTTGATACGTCGACAGACGACATTCGCGAAGGTTTAGTATGCGATTATAAGATTTTATCTATTTAGAGGTTATCCAAACATGTGGTTAGTTGAATTTTATGGGAACTAGTACCTATCCACCTGGTGAGCCTTACCTTTGAAGGGCAACATTTACCTTCTGAAATTATCATATATCAAGAGATCTTTAAAGTTACTCGTCGGGTACAATCTGTGCTAGAGTGTTTCCGATGTTTTCGCTTCGGGCATACACAGGAACACTGCTGCGCAAAGAATGTTCGTTGTCCTGCCTGTTCTCAACTTCATGTTATATCAGAATGTACTACTGCAGATACCCCAGTATGTATGAATTGCTCTGGTTAACACATGGCACATGTCCTGTTTGGGAAATGTAAAGAGAGGTAAAACGTGTCATGGCATACTACAACCTGCCTTATGCTGTTGCTAAAGTCAAAGTTCACCCGTATTTCGGGGACCGTCCGGTACAACAAAAACTACTTTCGCAACCAATTATGTCCCTACCCACCTAATTGGCTCAATATCCGCCTCTGCCCACACCATCAGTTCTCCCTCCCCCGTCACCGCCTCTGGCCTTCCCGACTTCGTATTCATTGGCAACACGAAGCTCCCTGCAACACTCCCAAATGGTCACCATGAGGTCCGAGGGTTCTACTGTTCGTTAGTTTGCCAGTGGCTTCCAACATTTTTACGCCTTCCTTTAATGTTCGTGAGTGTTATGCTCAATTCAAGCCAGATGCTGTCGACAATATTTCTTTACCTGTTTGTGCTCCACTACCTGAAGAGGTACCACCCGCTGAGGTATGCGAAGACCCTCAAATTAATATCGATAAATTGTCTTCTTTGATAGACACAATTGAGCATATTATTACCGTCGCAAAAACAGACTCCACTTATACTTTTGACCGGGAGAGCCTTGTAGAATCATTTCGTCAAACTCTCCTATAAAGAGCTGTGTCTTTTTGAGTGTCCCACTGGTGACGACAGAAGTTCATTGTCTGCTGCTCTTCGTAGGCTTCGTGTGCCTTTTCCTGTCTCTTATCCCTCGGTACTTTTTAATGACCCTCGGTTAGTTTGTGTTGGTCTCACTCGGTTTTTCCTTGCGCACTGTATTGTTATGTGATTCAGAATTTGGTGTCCTGGTAGATGTCCTAGGTGATCGGCCCACTCTTTCCTTGCTATCCCTTGTTCCATGGCCTTTCTTTCCCTCCACGGTTGATGGGCCTCTACCGAGAAGAGTATATTTGTAATCCCGTCTAGTATTTCTCCTTCGTTATCTTCCATTTGTCTGTCTCCTGTTTTTTGTTTTTGGCCGTGGGTTCCCTGTTAGCCACATTACCAACTAAAAAAAATGAGCGCTGCATTCGTGGTCAACAAGTTCAATATTGACGGTACCGATCTACACTAATCTATATCTATGGTGTGTGCGTAATATATCTTAACCAATTGTGGTAATTTCAAGTTTAGGGGCTTTTCTGAAAATAATAAAAAAAACTCCAGAAAGTGGTATATTTCGACTCTACTAATAACGTAGAACACGAATATACTAGGGGCATTAACGTACGACGAATTTCCTAACATGTACCCACCTAACCTAACAGAACCTAACTCCACGATGGGTGAATCACTATTTTACGTTTTTAAACTAACCTAGGATTGTAC